>OU342739.1:517860723-517863223 GCA_910589765.1 Avena atlantica | reverse complement strand
TTGGATGTTTAACTCACTTTGTTGGACAAGATCAAAGAAGCCCAGAAGATTGATAAGGAAATTGAAGAAATTAAGGAAAAGATTGGCAAAGGAAAAGCCAAAGGATTCCATGAAGACGAACAAGGTACTTTATGGCATGGGAAACGTATCTGTGTTCCACAAGATCCGGAGCTTCGGAAACTGATTTTACAAGAAGCACATAACTCACCGTATTCCATTCATCCGGGTAACACCAAAATGTACATGGATACGAAGGAAAGATTTTGGTGGAATAATCTCAAGAAGGACATCGCCGAACATATCGCTTTATGTGATGTGTGTAGTAGAGTGAAAGCGGAACATCAGAAACCAGCAGGTTTGCTTCAACCACTACCTATTCCTGATTGGAAGTGGGACAAGATTGGTATGGATTTCATTACCGGATTACCAAGGACCCGGTCAGGATATGATTCTATTTGGGTAGTAGTGGATCGCCTAACGAAAGTGGCTCATTTCATACCCGTGAAGACAACTTATACAAGTGCTAAGTTGGCCAAGATCTATATGAGTAGAATTGTATGTCTACATGGAGTGCCCAAGAGTATTCTGTCTGATAGGGGAACTCAATTCACTTCCCATTTTTGGGGACAGCTACATGATTCATTGGGAACGAGGTTGGGATTCAGCACTGCTTTTCACCCTCAAACTGATGGACAGAAAGAAAGGACTAATCAGATTCTTGAAGACATGTTGAGGGCATGTGCCCTAGACTATGGAGCCAGTTGGGATGAAAGTCTGCCTTACGCAGAATTTTATTATAACAACAGCTATCAAGCCAGCATTGAGATGGCCCCATTTGAGTTTCTCTACGGGAGAAAATGTACCACCCCATTGTTATGGAATGGTGTGGGAGAAAGAAGTTTGTTCGGACCAGAAATAATCAAGGAAGCCGAAGAGAAAGTCAAGTTGGTTAAGGACAGATTAAAGATAGCACAGTCCCGACAGAAAAGCTACGCAGATCCTAAGCGTAGAGAAGTCACCTACGAAGTTGGTGATAGAGCTTATCTTAGAGTGTCACCACTTCGTGGAGTGAAGAGGTTCGGAGTCAAAGGAAATTTGGCCCCAAGATATGTTGGACCATTCAAGATTCTGAGTCGTAAAGGAGAAGTTGCTTATGAAATTGAATTGACAGAGTCTTTGTCAGCTATCCATAATGTGTTTCATGTGAGTCAGCTTAAGAAATGTCATCCAGAAATGGAAGAAACTTCTTTGAAGGATACTATACCTTTAGAAGAGGTTCAGTTGGAGAGTGACCTCACCTATGAGGAGAAACCTATCAAGATTCTTGAGACTGCAGAAAGAGTCACACGGACTAAGACTATCAAGTTTTGCAAAGTTCAGTGGAACCATCATTCCGAAGAGGAAGCAACATGGGAAAGAGAAGATGATCTTCGAAAAGACCACCCTCACCTATTTGCTAGCCAATCCGAATCTCGAGGGCAAGATTCACCTTAAGGGGGTTAGATTTGTAACATCCCTAAAATCATGTTTCAAACTCATGCATATCATCCATGCATCCTTGATCATGTGAATTTCATTTCAAACAAATCACTTCAAAATAGAAGCATATATGCTTATTATTTCATGTAGGTTTGCTCTAGCCTTAGTGCTATCTTCCAATGAGAAGAGTACTTGTTTTTTTCAGTAAGGTTTGAATTCAAACTTAGGCACTTTCAAAAGCTTGAGCAAAGTTTTCAAAACAAAATGAGTAAATAAAACCAATATTATGCCTATTGTATATATCACATAAAGGCTTGGTTTTATTTTTATTTTTAATTTGATCAAAGTGTTTTGTTTAAACAGTAGTGCTTGACACACATTTGAGTGCAAGGTTTGCAGAATAAAAACCTAGAGAAGATTTGAATTCAAACTCATTTGATTTGAAGTTGAAAATCATTTCAAAAAATCAAAACAGAAAAAGAAAAGGAGACAAGAAATAGAAAAGGGCCGGCGCCACCTATCTAGCCCAACGATGGATTTAGCCCACTAAGCCCACCCGGGTTCCCCCTCTCTCTCTCTCACTCGCAGACGAACCCACCAGGTCACTGACCACACGACCCCACCTCCTTTCTGTTTTACTCGCTGACAAGTGGACCCTGCGACCACGTCGTCGTCGTCAATCACGCGCGGCCGCGACGCTCGCTCCGCCGTTACCTTGCCGCAGTCACTCCGGGCTTAATTGCCATTGATTCTGCGCTTAATCGCCGCTCCCCTTCTGCCTACATAACCCCCTCTGCACCACGGCCATTTCCCCTCACCTAGCGCCACCTCTCCGCCACCAGGCTGCCCGCAATCGCCCTTACACCGCCACAGACAGACGCACTCCGGCGACCAATATCGGTGAGTACAGACCGCCCCTGCCTCTAGTTCAAACCATCATAACCAGCACGTCCTTGCGCGTTCACTGATGCCCTCTGTTTGTTTTCTCGTGACCCAGAACGACGTCTTCGTCCACACCCGC
>OU342739.1:517857715-517860623 GCA_910589765.1 Avena atlantica | reverse complement strand
GAGCACCTGAGCTGCCGCTCGATTCCGACGTGCGATTCAGGTAAAAAGAGACCGCCCCTTGCATCCCCTTTGGTACTGTCTTGATCGCCATGTCCTTGCGCATCTCCTAAACCATCTGGCTTGTGCTAGGTCAACGCAGAGCCTCGGCAACGTCTTCGACAGCAAGCATCTGACGCCGCCAGCAACTCCGACGAGCTCCCTCGGCCACTATAGCGCGCCCCTTGACCATCCATCGCCACCTTGAGCATCAGCATCGCACGGCAAGCTTGGTAAGCCCCTTCCCCCTCTCCCGTGCGACCTAGAACACCGGTAGCAGTTCTGACAGAGGCGTCACCGCCTGTCGCCGCTGCCAGCGCCGCCACTGGATGGTCAAGTGCTGAGCGCCGTTAGATCTAGATCCTGCGGATACGATAGAACCTAGACGAAGCGGTACGATTCAATTTGAACCGCGCGATTAAGTTAGATCCAGCGGCTCAGAAGCGTGATCCAACGCGAACCGGTATGCGCCAATCAGGTTACGACGCGTGGCTGGAGATTAGATTTAAAAACAGGATTTGAATCTATTAGTGGTTTGAATTTGTTTTAGCTATAACTTTTGATCCCCACGTTCAAAATTGACAAATTTTATATCAATGGAATCAGGAGAACAAATCCTTTCTAAATATGCAATGTGTTTAATGTTTTGCTTCTGTTAAATTGGTTTTATTTACAGAAACATGTGTAGGGCTATTTTGAGTATATGAATTGTTTGAGAAATGTTTTAAGGTTTAAATAAATGTTGTTTGGCAAGTTTTGAACTTGTTTGTGAACCAGTACTGTACACTTGCTTTGTTGAGTTTTAAAAATCATCACATATCATATTGCATGCATTCATATATTTTTGTTTGTATATATTTGTATGTGATTTGTTGCTATGATTTTATGTGTAGATTTTGGTGCCAATAGTGATTGTGATTGTGAGGAGTGTATCTACTCTCCAAACTACCAAGGCAAGTGGTGCTTCATGATATTTTTATCCCTATGTTTTCTACTAAGCATTAGAAATATTTTGCTAGTCTTGCATGCTATATTTTGCTTATATGCCATGTTGGGAAATCCTAGTAGTTGTAGAATTGCTAGAAATTTATAAGTTTAAGATGCTTATCTATGCCATGCTTAGCCTAGCTAGTAGCAACCAAGGGTTGGTGAAATATACATGCTATGATAAATATATTTCTAAGTCTTTGGACTTGTGTTTTGCCTAATAAAACAACTAAGAAAATGAAACACCTGGGTGGAATGGAAGGAATGGTTTATGTTGAGTGGTTACACAAGGCCCATTTCTATGGTCTACCTTGTGTATCTCACTTATGGAAAGCCACCCAGGAACAAAGAGATTTTATAGGCCAAATGTTAAGAAGCTTCTAGTGCAGCCACTTGGCAATATGGGCTCTGCCAGGATCATATAGGTTGCAATAAATTAGCCATCTGGACAGTTGGTGGTAGTGGGATGATAGGTTGGAGCGCGTCCATTTGGTCTAAGGGAAGGCTTCTGAAAGGTCCTGTCTTGGTGAAAATCAAGGCTTGTGGGGAAAGTGCACAACCTCTACAGATGGAAGAATCTAAGTACTTAGCCATGTCCCTGGAAAAGGACAACTTGAGCATCAAGACATGGAAGCTATCAAGAATCTCCTCGTCCCAATTTCTAAGTAAAAACTTGTGGGTGAACAAGGGTGAAGGACCTCAATGTCTATTGGTGGTTCCTTGGGAAAAGTTTTGATAAAGAAAAACTTAGTGATTTCAACTAATAGGCAAAAACTATTTTGAGCAAAGCAAGCCTAAGCTACACTAAGCCAAATTGCATATAGTATCTAGTCCACCAAAATTATACTAAGGTATCACTTGCCAATACTATTCCAATGTATTGACCCACTGTGGCTGTAACTTGTGATGTTGCAGGTTACTCTGATGAGGATTAGGAGTCATGAGTCTACACTCAACATGTTTGCCTGTGGCACATGAAGATTAAGACTTTTATCTATTTACTTATTTAAACTCTTGTACTAGGCCTGTGGCCTTGGAGTTGTAAAGACTATGTTTGTCTCTGAAATGACTGTAATAATGACCTTTTTTTATGTGTACTTCATCTTAAACTGTGGATGCTAGCATTGATCCAGGGACTAGCATTGCAATCACAGGGATCCTTTTCCTTTATAAAGGAGGGATCTTACAGATGGTATCAGAGCACTGTGTTGCCTGTAGGATTATGACCCTAGGATTGGGAACCACTAAGGAAAAAATTTCAACAACTTCTACACTTGTCTATTCTTCTCGTATACTTTTCTAATCTTCTTTCTCATCTCTATTTGTAGATGAACTCCATCAACGAAGCCGTAAGGAAGGGACCACTCATGTCAATGACTTTGGATTGTGAGACAGAGTTTCCCAAGGCTCTCAAGGACCTCATGGTTGCAATGGAAATACATGGTGCAGCTGTGTACAAAGGTTTTCCTGTGATGGATGAAGGAGTTGAGTACTGGTGGGTGCAACTTCACTTGTATAAAAACAAGGAAGACAACCACAAGGAATCAGGATTCTGCATGTTCACCAATTCAGTGGTGCACACTACATTCTTTGATTCAGCAAGGGATGCAGCTTGGAAGACCATCAAAGAACTTGGTGATAGAGTCAAGTGCAGAATGTTCAACATCCAAAATAGCCTAAAAGAAGAGAAGAAACAAACCCAAGAGTTGGAGGCCACCAACCAAACCTTAAGAGGAGACATTATAGACTTAGTAATGGAGTCATGTGCTCAAGATAGAGTGATTGCTTCTAGAAATATTGTGTTAGCCAACATATCTAGTGAGTTGGGATTGTAACTTACTTCGTTAGTTGGACCACCACTTATCACCTTATTTTCCAAATGTTG
>OU342739.1:517842715-517852715 GCA_910589765.1 Avena atlantica | reverse complement strand
AAGCGGAACATCAGAAACCAGCAGGTTTGCTTCAAACACTACCTATTCCTGACTGGAAGTGGGACAAGATTGGTATGGATTTCATTACCGGATTACCAAGGACCCGGTCAGGATATGATTCTATTTGGGTAGTAGTGGATCGCCTAACGAAAGTGGCTCATTTCATACCCGTGAAGACAACTTATACAAGTGCTAAGTTGGCCAAGATCTATATGAGTAGAATTGTATGTCTACATGGAGTGCCCAAGAGTATTATGTCAGATAGGGGAACTCAATTCACTTCCCATTTTTGGAGACAGCTACATGATTCATTGGGAACGAGGTTGGGATTCAGCACTGCTTTTCACCCTCAAACTGATGGACAGAAAGAAAGGACTAATCAGATTCTTGAAGACATGTTGAGGGCATGTGCCCTAGACTATGTAGCCAGTTGGGATGAAAGTCTGCCTTACGCAGAATTTTCTTATAACAACAGCTATCAAGCCAGCATTGAGATGGCCCCATTTGAGTTTCTCTACGGGAGAAAATGTACCACCCCATTGTTATGGAATGGTGTGGGAGAAAGAAGTTTGTTCGGACCAGAACTAATCAAGGAAGCCGAAGAGAAAGTCAAGTTGGTTAAGGACAGATTAAAGATAGCACAGTCCCGACAGAAAAGCTACGCAGATCCTAAGCGTAGAGAAGTCACCTACGAAGTTGGTGATAGAGCTTATCTTAGAGTGTCACCACTTCGTGGAGTGAAGAGGTTCGGAGTCAAAGGAAATTTGGCCCCAAGATATGTTGGACCATTCAAGATTCTCAGTCATAAAGGAGAAGTTGCTTATGAAATTGAATTGCCAGAGTCTTTGTCAGCTGTCCATAATGTGTTTCATGTGAGTCAGCTTAAGAAATGTCATCCAGAAATGGAAGAAACTTCTTTGAAGGATACTATACCTTTAGAAGAGGTTCAGTTGGAGAGTGACCTCACCGATGAGGAGAAACCTATCAAGATTCTTGAGACTGCAGAAAGAGTCACACGGACTAAGACTATCAAGTTTTGCAAAGTTCAGTGGAACCATCATTCCGAAGAGGAAGCAACATGGGAAAGAGAAGATGATCTTCGAAAAGACCACCCTCACCTATTTGCTAGCCAATCCGAATCTCGAGGGCAAGATTCACCTTAAGGGGGTTAGATTTGTAACATCCCTAAAATCATGTTTCAAACTCATGCATATCATCCATGCATCCTTGATCATGTGAATTTCATTTCAAACAAATCACTTCAAAATAGAAGCATATATGCTTATTATTTCATGTAGGTTTGCTCTAGCCTTAGTGCTATCTTCCAATGAGAAGAGTACTTGTTTTTTTCAGTAAGGTTTGAATTCAAACTTAGGCACTTTCAAAAGCTTGAGCAAAGTTTTCAAAACAAAATGAGTAAATAAAACCAATATTATGCCTATTGTATATATCACATAAAGGCTTGGTTTTATTTTTATTTTTAATTTGATCAAAGTGTTTTGTTTAAACAGTAGTGCTTGACACACATTTGAGTGCAAGGTTTGCAGTATAAAAACCTAGAGAAGATTTGAATTCAAACTCATTTGATTTGAAGTTGAAAATCATTTCAGAAAATCAAAACAGAAAAAGAAAAGGAGAAAAGAAATAGAAAAGGGCCGGCGCCACCTATCTAGCCCAACGATGGATTCATCCCACTAAGCCCACCCGGGTTCCCCCTCTCTCTCTCACTCGCAGACGAACCCACCAGGTCACTGACCACACGACCCCACCTCCTTTCTGTTTTACTCGCTGACAAGTGGACACTGCGACCACATCGTCGTCGTCAATCACGCGCGGCCGCGACGCTCACTCCGTCGTTACCTTGCCGCAGTCACTGCGGGCTTAATTGCCATTGATTCTGCGCTTAATCGCCGCTCCCCTTCTGCCTACATAACCCCCTCTGCACCGCGGCCATTTCCCCTCACCTAGCGCCACCTCTCCGCCACCAGGCTGCCCGCAATCGCCCTTACACCGCCGCAGACAGACGCACTCCGGCGACCAATATCGGTGAGTACAGACCGCCCCCCTGCCTCTAGTTCAAACCATCATAACCAGCACGTCCTTGCGCGTTCACTGATGCCCTCTGTTTGTTTTCTCCTGACCCAGAACGACGTCTTCGTCCACACCCGCAAGCACCTGAGCTGCCGCTCGACTCCGACGTGCGATTCAGGTAAAACGAGACCGCCCCTTGCCTCCCCTTTGGTACTGTCTTGATCGACAGGTCCTTGCGCATCTCCTAAACCATCTGGCTTGTGCTAGGTCAACGCAGAGCCTCGGCAACGTCTTCGACAGCAAGCATCTGACGCCGCCAGCAACTCCGACGAGCTCCCTGGGCCACTACAGCGCGCCCCTTGACCAGCCATCGCCACCTTGAGCATCAGCATCGCACGGCAAGCTTGGTAAGCCCCTTCCCCCTCTCCCGTGCGACCTAGAACACCGGTAGCAGTTCTGACAGAGGCGTCACCGCCTGTCGCCGCTGCCAGCGCCGCCACTGGATGGTCAAGTGCTGAGCGCCGTTAGATCTAGATCCTGCGGATACGATAGAACCTAGACGAAGCGGTACGATTCAATTTGAACCGCACGATTAAGTTAGATCCAGCGGCTCAGAAGCGTGATCCGACGCGAACCGGTATGCGCCAATCAGGTTACGACGCGTGGCTGGAGATTAGATTTAAAAACAGGATTTGAATCTATTAGTGGTTTGAATTTGTTTTAGCTATAACTTTTGATCCCCACGTTCAAAATTGACAAATTTTATATCAATGGAATCAGGAGAACAAATCCTTTCTAAATATGCAATGTGTTTAATGTTTTGCTTCTGTTAAATTGGTTTTATTTACAGAAACATGTGTAGGGCTATTTTGAGTATATGAATTGTTTGAGAAATGTTTTAAGGTTTAAATAAATGTTGTTTGGCAAGTTTTGAACTTGTTTGTGAACCAGTACTGTACACTTGCTTTGTTGAGTTTTAAAATCATCACATATCATATTGCATGCATTCATATATTTTTGTTTGTATATATTGTATGTGATTTGTTGCTATGATTTTATGTGTAGATTTTGGTGCCAATAGTGATTGTGATTGTGAGGAGTGTATCTACTCTCCAAACTACCAAGGCAAGTGGTGCTTCATGATATTTTTATCCCTATGTTTTCTACTAAGCATTAGAAATATTTTGCTAGTCTTGCATGCTATATTTTGCTTATATGCCATGTTGGGAAATCCTAGTAGTTGTAGAATTGCTAGAAATTTATAAGTTTAAGATGCTTATCTATGCCATGCTTAGCCTAGCTAGTAGCAACCAAGGGTTGGTGAAATATACATGCTATGATAAATATATTTCTAAGTCTTTGGACTTGTGTTTTGCCTAATAAAACAACTAAGAAAATGAAACACCTGGGTGGAATGGAAGGAATGGTTTATGTTGAGTGGTTACACAAGGCCCATTTCTATGGTCTACCTTGTGTATCTCACTTATGGAAAGCCACCCAGGAACAAAGAGATTTTATAGGCCAAATGTTAAGAAGCTTCTAGTGCAGCCACTTGGCAATATGGGCTCTGCCAGGATCATATAGGTTGCAATAAATTAGCCATCTGGACAGTTGGTGGTAGTGGGATGATAGGTTGGAGCGCGTCCATTTGGTCTAAGGGAAGGCTTCTGAAAGGTCCTGTCTTGGTGAAAATCAAGGCTTGTGGGGAAAGTGCACAACCTCTACAGATGGAAGAATCTAAGTACTTAGCCATGTCCCTGGAAAGGACAACTTGAGCATCAAGACATGGAAGCTATCAAGAATCTCCTCGTCCCAATTTCTAAGTAAAAACTTGTGGGTGAACAAGGGTGAAGGACCTCAATGTCTATTGGTGGTTCCTTGGGAAAAGTTTTGATAAAGAAAAACTTAGTGATTTCAACTAATAGGCAAAAACTATTTTGAGCAAAGCAAGCCTAAGCTACACTAAGCCAAATTGCATATAGTATCTAGTCCACCAAAATTATACTAAGGTATCACTTGCCAATACTATTCCAATGTATTGACCCACTGTGGCTGTAACTTGTGATGTTGCAGGTTACTCTGATGAGGATTAGGAGTCATGAGTCTACACTCAACATGTTTGCCTGTGGCACATGAAGATTAAGACTTTTATCTATTTACTTATTTAAACTCTTGTACTAGGCCTGTGGCCTTGGAGTTGTAAAGACTATGTTTGTCTCTGAAATGACTGTAATAATGACCTTTTTTTTATGTGTACTTCATCTTAAACTGTGGATGCTAGCATTGATCCAGGGACTAGCATTGCAATCACAGGGATCCTTTTCCTTTATAAAGGAGGGATCTTACAGATGGTATCAGAGCACTGTGTTGCCTGTAGGATTATGACCCTAGGATTGGGAACCACTAAGGAAAAAATTTCAACAACTTCTACACTTGTCTATTCTTCTCGTATACTTTTCTAATCTTCTTTCTCATCTCTATTTGTAGATGAACTCCATCAACGAAGCCGTAAGGAAGGGACCACTCATGTCAATGACTTTGGATTGTGAGACAGAGTTTCCCAAGGCTCTCAAGGACCTCATGGTTGCAATGGAAATACATGGCAGCTGTGTACAAAGGTTTTCCTGTGATGGATGAAGGAGTTGAGTACTGGTGGGTGCAACTTCACTTGTATAAAAACAAGGAAGACAACCACAAGGAATCAGGATTCTGCATGTTCACCAATTCAGTGGTGCACACTACATTCTTTGATTCAGCAAGGGATGCAGCTTGGAAGACCATCAAAGAACTTGGTGATAGAGTCAAGTGCAGAATGTTCAACATCCAAAATAGCCTAAAAGAAGAGAAGAAAAAACCCAAGAGTTGGAGGCCACCAACCAAACCTTAAGAGGAGACATATAGACTTAGTAATGGAGTCATGTGCTCAAGATAGAGTGATTGCTTCTAGAAATATTGTGTTAGCCAACATATCTAGTGAGTTGGGATTGTAACTTACTTCGTTAGTTGGACCACCACTTATCACCTTATTTTCCAAATGTTGCTTAGAATAAGTTGAACCTTGTTGTTGTAATAGATCCATGTATGCCATGACTTGTGTGTTTTGATTTCCAAGGATATGTATGTGATGCTTTGCCTTGTGTTTTATCTTAAATTGTGTTGTTCTAACTTTTTCTATCTTATAAATAGATGCCTAATGTTACCATCAGCACAGTTGGAGTTCTAGGGAACTCGCTTTGGCCCTCGTATTATTGAGCTCACTACTTTGCTCAATCTCCCTCTTCCTAACATCATGGTGCTTGCCCTTACCAAGTTTGAGAGGAAAGACCTTTGGGTTTCAAGGTCAATCAGCCCGGACGCCAGACTGAGCCTACCATGGAGGCTATCATCTTCAAGCTCATGCACGATGACAAGGAGAGAGACCTAGAGCTAGTTATGCAGGACTTGATTGGACGTCTGCTAGGGAGACACTCTCGACAGGTTAGAGGCACTCACTTCCACGTCTTCGGTAGACGTGATGAGGATGAGAGGCCATCGACTTCGAGGACACTTCGAGGGAGACAGCGGAGCCGATTCGTCTATACCTCCGGGACTTAGAGGTTCTCATTAGGCACGTGGACACTGATAGAACCAACGTCATGCTCAACAATGACGAACTCCAGGTGCAGCTTCGTGAGAAGGACAAGCTCTTCGCGGAGCAAGATGAGATAGTCAAGGAGATGGAGGCAAAGTTCGAGAGCCAGGACAGGAAGTTCAAGAGTCAGGAGAAGCGAGTCCAGGATAGGAACAAGAGGATTCGGGACATGACTGAAGAACTGCAGGCCAAGGACTTCGATCTCGAGCATCAGCAGATGGTGATTGAGAGGCTTCGTTCTCAGAAGAGGCTCTCAAAGCCAAAAGTAGAGACCTTGACCGCCAATGTCGAGGAATACAAGACCGCTATGGAGAATGCAGGTCTTATCTTTGTTGAGGAGGAGGTTGATGCCAAGGAGTAGAGTTGACTACGCATTTATCAATTATTTATCATACTTTATTTGTGTCACAATGACCATCCAACATGGGAGGGCTTGTTATTGGTGTGTTTACTTTGCAAACTTGTCGTTTTGTTGTTGAACTATTATTATTATGATGCATGTTTTGTGATTGTTTATGTGATGTATTGTGCATGAAAGCATCTATGGGTATCCCATTCTTATCTCCATTGAACAAACCACACAGATGCCTCCCCGTCGTGCCAATCCCAACCCCAACAACAACAACATCACTCCTGAGATGCAGCAAATGATGACAGCTCAGACTCAGCTGATGCAAATGATGACGACGTTCATCCAGACCAAAACAACACAACACAACAACAAAACAAACAACAACAACAACAACAACACACAACAACAACAACAACAAAAACAACAACACAACAACAACAACAACAACAACAACCACAACAACAACAACAACAGGGCAGCATCAGCAGCAGCAGCAGCAGCAGCAGCAGCAGCACCAAACAACAACAACAACAACACAACAAACAACAAACAACAACAACAACAACAACACCACAACAACAACAACAACAACAGCAGCAACAACAACAACAGCAACAACACAACAACAACAACAACAACAACAACAACAACAACAAGCAACAACAGCAGCAGCAGCAACAGCCAGCAGCAGTGCAGCAGCAACAACAACAACAACAACACACAACAACAACAACAACAACAACAACAACAACACACACAACAACAAAACAACCACAACAACACACAACAACAACAACAACACAACAACAACAACAACAACAACACAACAACAACAACAACAACAACAACAACAACAACAACAACAACAACAACAACAACAACAACAACAACAAAAAAAAACAACAACAACAACAACAACAACAACAACAACAACAACAACAACAACCCACCGGGTTTTGACATGCTTACCAGGTTCTTGAGATTGAGGCCAGCAAAGTTCTCAGGAACAACTGATCCTATGGTGGCCAATGATTGGCTACGCTCTGTGAACAAGGACTTGGTAACGGTGGGCTGTACTAAGGCAGAATAAGTCAGATTTGCAGCGCATTTGCTGGAAGGACCAGCCACCACTTGGTGGGTAAACTTCCAGATCACCACTCCCATCGAAGATGTGACATGGCTATTTTTTGAAGATGGATTTCGTACCCTCATATCTCATCTGAAGTGATGAGTCTGAAGAAGAAAGAATTTCATAACCTGAAGCAGCGCCACCGCAGTGTGGCAGAGTATATTGAGGAGTTCAACAATCTGGCGCGTTATGCACCGGATGAAGTTGACACTGATGCTAAGAGTAAGGAAAAGTTCCTTGAAGGCCTGAATGATGAACTGAACTTGCAGCTATCAGTGGCCTATGTTCCCACTTATCAGTCTCTTTGTGACAAGGCTGCTATTTGGAGAACAAATGAAGCAAGTTGAGAGTAGAAAGAGAAAGCACTCGGACAAGCACAGCTCGGGTTCGTCTCACAAACGTTCCCATTATGATGATAGTGGAAGCTCAGGATCCCACAAGCATGGGAATTCAACAAGCACCACAACCACAACCGTCATCATGAACAAGCAAGCATCACCGTAGTCATGACAATGACAAGTACAAGAATCACAAGGGTGGATATAACAGCCACCACAGTGGTAGTGGAAGTGGCGGTGGAAGCCAGCCTGTCAAAAAGGATATTAGTCAGGTTGAGTGTTTCAAGTGCAAGAAGATGGGGCATTATGCTAATGAGTGCCCAGAAAAGAAAGTTGAAGGACCCAACAAGCCCAACCCTTTTCATAAGGGACAAGTGAACACATCAATGTGGAAGAAATCTATGAAGAGGCCAGATGCTGTTGCTGGTAAGTTCAAACTCAATTCTATTCCAGCATTTGTTCTTTTTGATACTGGAGCATCGCATTCATTCATATCAAAAGCATTTGTTGATAGAAATGGGTTTCCAACTGAAAACATTGGGTGTCCAATAAATTAGTTTTCTCCAGTGGAGACATGATAGTGAGTCTTGGATGCCGGGATCTAGTGATAGAGTTTGGAAAGCATAAGTTTCCAGTGAGTCTCATAATCCTAGATTCCCAAGGACTGGATGTAATTTGGGAATGGATTGGATGGCTAAGTATGAAGGAGTACTAGATTGTGCTAATCGTACTGTTGCACTCCACAACCCGAAAGAAACGTATAAATTCAAGTCTAACTTCGAATCAAAAGGGGTAAGCTATTCTCTTAAGGGGGTTAGCATAGACAGTGTGCCAATGTGAGTGAATATCGGATGTGTTTCCGGAAGAATTGCCTGGAATGCCACCAGATAGAGATTAGAGTTTCTTATTGATTTGCTACCAGGATCTGGACCAATAGCAAAGAGACCGTACAAAATGTCAGTTGATGAACTGAAAGAACTCAAGAACAACTTGGAGAACAGTTGCAGAAAGGATTTATTCAACCAAGTTTTCATCTTGGGGAGCCCCAGTTTTGTTTGTGGAAAGAAAGATAGAAGTCAAAGGTTATGCATAGATTACCGTTACTCAATGAGGTGACTATCAAGAACAAATACCCTTTGCCCAGAATCAATGACTTGTTTGATCAGCTAGAAGGTGCTTGTGTGTTCTCAAAGATTGATCTCCAGTCAATTTCTTTCCAACTCAAGATAAGGGAGCAGACATAACTAAGACAGCTTTCACCACAAGGTATGGATTGTATGAGTATACCGTGATGCCATTTGGTTTGACCAATGCTCCAGCATACTTTATGAATATGATGAACAAGGTGTTCATGGAATCTTGATAAGTTTGTTGTCGTATTCATCGATGACATTTTAATCTACTCCAAGAGCAAAGAAGCATGAAGGACTTTGCGTTTGATACTTGCGAAGCTTAGAGAGCATAAACTTTATGCCAAATTCAGCAAGTGTGAATTCTGGTTGAATGAAGTTGGTTTTCTTGGACGCGTTGTGTCAGGAGATAATAAAACAAACTAAGAAAATGAACACCTGGGTGGAATGGAAGGAATGGTTTATGTTGAGTGGTTACACAAGGCCCATTTCTATGGTTTACCTTGTGTATCTCACTTGTGGAAAGCCACCCAGGAACAAAGAGATTTTATAGGCCAAATGTTAAGAAGCTTCTAGTGCAGCCACTTGGCAATATGGGCTCTGCCAGGATCATATAGGTTGCAATAAATTATCCATTTGGACAGTTGGTGGTAGTGGGATGATAGGTTGGAGCGCGTCCATTTGGTCTAAGGGAAGGCTTCTGAAGGTCCTGTCTTGGTGAAATCAAGGCTTGTGGGGAAAGTGCACAAACCTCTACAGATGGAAGAATCTAAGTACTTAGCCATGTCCCTGGAAAAGGACAACTTGAGCATCAAGACATGGAAGCTATCAAGAATCTCCTCGTCCCAATTTCTAAGTAAAAACTTGTTGGTGAACAAGGGTGAAGGACCTCAATGTCTATTGGTGGTTCCTTGGGAAAAGTTTTTATAAAGAAAAACTTAGTGATTTCAACTAATAGGCAAAAACTATTTTGAGCAAAGCAAGCCTAAGCTACACTTAGCCAAATTTCATATAGTATCTAGTCCACCAAAATTATACTAAGGTATCACTTGCCAATACTATTCCAATGTATTGACCCACTTTGGCTGTAACTTGTGATGTTGTAGGTTACTCTGATGAGGATTAGGAGTCATGAGTCTACACTCAACATGTTTGCCTGTGGCACATGAAGATTAAGACTTTTATCTATTTACTTATTTAAACTCTTGTACTAGGCATGTGGCCTTGGAGTTGTAAAGACTATGTTTGTCTCTGAAATGACTGTAATAATGACCTTTGTTTCTGTGTACTTCATCTTAAACTGTGGATGCTAGCATTGATCCAGGGACTAGCATTGCAATCACAGGGATCCTTTTCCTTTATAAAGGAGGGATCTTATAGATGGTATCA